>QRFJ01006971.1:0-43705 GCA_006176705.1 Cocos nucifera
ACCAAAGGAACTTTGTGTCAATCAAGATGGCACGTGTGACATATGGGTGACTGGAGGTGGGTCAAGTCGAATGTTGTCTTATTTGTAAGACATTACCTGCGCCATTTTTGGTCACCTCCATTTTTTGTTCTTTGACTTGTGGTCAAAAGTCTACCTTTGATACAGTTGCCTGACAAGCCTGACCATTCACTTTTACAACATTATGCGATCATGCACCTATTAGAGAGTGGTGGGGTTGCTGTCCCCTGCCAGAACCTGGCAAGTGAGAAAGGGCTGCACGCCAAGCGGGCGTGAGCCCATAAGGAGGCGCCTAGGATGTCTTGTTGGACATAGGAACTCCACCTCCCTTTTGGATTCATCAGAGGTTCTATAAGAATCAGTTGAACTAAAGTCCTTAGGTCACCTCTAAAGGAGGAATCCAAGAGGGTCTCTATTCACAATCCCAGATTTAGATCTGATTTCCACAAAGGGTTGTATGGTTGAGAGGAATAGGAGTTGATCATAAAGAGGTCTATAAAATAAACCTGCGCCCAACCCTAATAGATCAGATGCTATTAGATCCACGCCCCAAGGATGCCTCTCCTCTTCTCCATGACCACGTATCCCTTTTCCTCTCATGCTCCGACCGTCAAAAGGTGTTTTGGATCTTAGTTGTGGTGCGAATCAGATCAAGGAAGGCGATCAAAAAGCAAGAAGGCTGCGCCGTATCTGCAAAAAGGAGAGCAATCTTCAATAAGAGTTTTGAGATCCTCCCAGATAGATCCAGATCTGATTTTGGAGGTGTGATAGGAAGAAAGGATCTCCAGATCACCTGAGTGGATACTCGGTAGAGGCCAGGCAGCTTCGGTGGCTAAATCCAGAACCTTGCGCTGCAAGATCAGATTCATCTACAGGGTTAATGGAGATTACCCAATCATCAGGTAAATTAAATTTTGATTTAGAATTTATCTTATTTTATTTTATTTAAAAAAATATATCAAGATCTAGAAATTATATATCAGATCTGATTGAGATCAAGAAGAAAATTTTTGAGGAAATAATATCTCTTGATCCTAATCAGATACTGGACGAACCCGTGGACCGGGGAAATAAGGATTTCCTTCACTTGGTATCAAAGAGCATGGTTCTCAAATTGTAGATCTAATTTAATTTTATTTTTAATTAGAAAAATAAAGTGATTTCAGGAAGATGTCACATGAGATGTGATCATATCTTGAAATCATAGAAATAATATAAAATTAATATATTTGGATCTAAGAACATGAAGTATATCATGACTCAGTTCTAGAATGAATAGTTCTATAGAATAAGTTTTGATGTGTCTTTGATTTAATCTGATTAAAATCATTATTTACGATCTTCTATTTACTATTTTCCTGTATTATAGTTTATAATAAATCTGATAAAAGCAAATAAAAAATTATTTAATTTTTAATATCCATATGAGATATGATAAGATGCATGAACGTAGAACCTAGATTGCTAGAAATTCTAACATAATTGTCTGATTAGAATTTATTTTGATTGATCATTTAAATCTGTAATTTTTAGATTATTATGTGATAATTAGATCTGAAAATATGGCATGATTTGATACATGGATGTATGCAAAATAATGCACTTGATTAGATCTATAATTTATAATGAAGATACTTTGATATAGATCTATAACTGTTTTGTAGATTTACATGTTCCTGATTAAGGCGTTTCCCTCTTGGCCTGTCCGGTTCAAAGAACTTTAAGAAGGGTTAAGAGCCCTCCTTCCAATTCAGATGGGTGTTTCTTAGACGTGTAGTGGGTGCTGCGTGTTATCCCTTAATCAAGAGAAACCCAAAACTATTTCTGCAAAAACCCTAGATCCTGAAAAACCCGTAGGATCTTATTGTGACATATTGTTGAATTATGAACCCAACTTAAATGTAGAATTAAGTTTTATGGGAATTTAATTAGGTCTAAAAATTGAGGAATTCTAAATCTCAACATATATTCATAATACTGGTTCGGGCTTGGGTAGCTCAATTAGGTCTAAGCGGTGATCAAAACCGAATCAGAGTTGGTTAGAGGTGGATCAACAATGCGTCTAATTGACCAGCCTAATATGATTAAGTCTGGGTCAAGACTCGAGTGCACGATCAGCATAGGACCTAATAGGCTCAGAGGTTTAAAGTTGGATGTGTAGGCTAACCCAAGATTGGTTCGAACTCAACAATTTGGTGTCTAGGTAAGTTGGCAACAGACGACCGACTTGGGTTTTTTAATTGAAGGCTACTCGACCTGAATGCTGTTCCTGTGCGGTTAACGGCATATTCCCTATCACCGATCTCACTTACCTCCCTAATATCTGTGAGCGACAGTTCTGATCTGAAGTGGTCAATAATCTGAGCTGACCATGCCACTAGGTTTAGTCATAATTGTTATGACTAAGCCAGTTATTTATGAGACCTGAATCAATATTCTCCCTAGAAAAGATTAATCCGAGGTCTCACATTGTAGACGTGCGGCGCTCTTCCCGGGGTTGATTGTTCTCGGCTGGGATACCAGTGGCTCAGTTGCACGCGAGAAGATCGAACCATGTCTATTAGCCTTGGATGCTATGGGCTGGAGGATGAGTGGGCTCAATAGTTGGATCGGTGAGAGAGACCCAATTAGGAACCCAGTACTATGGCAAAAATTGGGGTGGTTCTGACTTAACTAAGGAGTGTATCAATATTCTATACGTGAGATTCCATAAATTAGAAGACCAAGTTTGGGTGCCATAATTAGAGAATCATTGAACAGAGTTGTTCACCATTTGGCTAACACCATCACATAAACTGTTAGGCTGAGGTAGATGAGTCAGTTGCGTGAACCGGCACCACCCACTAGAAAATCACAATCGGGAATTTTCGCGATCTGCTACAGAAGGGAGGTAGGGATCCGAGAATAGTGGGAGCTAATTTTTTTAAAAATAAAAAACTCCCTTAAACAAAATTGGTCAAAGTCAAAATTAACGTATGCTAACTAGAATCTTTGACTCTCCTACAGGAAAATGTCTGCAGTTCCAACCGCCACTGGCACACGTATCCTAGACATACATTAGACTGATCTGGACCCAATTATAAAGATTGGCTCCAGAACTTACAAAATTGTTTGGGTTCAGAAAGAGATTAACACATTGTTTTGAGATCAGACCCTCTCACCTTACCAAGTCGTCCATCCACTGAAACAGAGAGGCAGTCTCTGGAAAAAATGGATTGATCGAAGACATATAAGGCCAGATACTACATGTTTGGGCTCAGATGTCCTGATGAGCTCCAGCACCAACCATGAATGATATCGGAATGCTCGCCAAAATGTTGGCTCACGCTGCAGCAGATGTTTGGGTTGAACCAGAGTCGCGCAAGCCAAATATCAAGTCACGAACGACTTTTAACGCTACAGATTGCGTGATGGGCAGTCAGTCCAGATCACGTCTGACAATGATCAAGGACATGGAAGAGCTTGAGAAGCGCCTCGGTGTGAAGTTGACTTGGACTTGACAGAAACGATATATTCTGCAATCCTTGTACTGCATGGCATATGGGCCAATTCATATGAATTATCACATGCAAAAACTTCAAGAATTCCTTGGCCGAGTTGAATGAATATGCTGATTACCCGCAGACTTTACGTATGAAAGGTTCTAAAAGGCTCAGTTCTTGCTATGGAACGGACCTTCCTTTCAAAAAAAAAGTCTTATGGAAAAGAAATAAGAAGTCTGTGAAAAAGCAAAAGGTAGATAGGATCAAAGTAAGAAAAGAAAGCAGAACAAAGAAGAAAAGGTCGATGCAAGGAAGAAGTTCCAATATGCAACAGCGACGGCCATTGGAAAGGCGGAACTGCCCTACTTGACCCTGGCCAACCTGAAGAACAAGAAGGAATGGTCCTTCTGAGGTATGCTCGTTATGTGAGTCTAAATCCTTACGGTTTCTTCTGCATCAGTTGGGTTTGCTTGACTCTGGTTCTATGTGCTCATCTGTGCACATATCCATGCAGGGTCTTGAGGATAGCAGGAGGCTGAGGGATGGAACATGATCCTACGCATGTAAAGAGCAAAGAGTTGGTGCAGTAGCGCGGGAAATACCCTTGCGATTACCAATCCGGGTAATTAGTTTTTAAAGACTTTATTATGTTAGCCTGCACGGCTAGCAAGATTTGATTTCTGTTTCATGCTTAGCAAAGAAGGTTATGTGATACCTCTTTAAGGACTAATTGTAACTTCTTTATGAAAGAAATAAAAATTGCAAATGGTTTCCTTGTTAATGGTCTTATCATGTTGCATATTGATGTACCTGTTTTAAAACTATTCGAGCAAAAAATGTGAATGCCAAACGACCAAGGGATATCCTAAATCGACAGATATCTATGGACCTGAGATTAGTCATATAGCGAAAGATAGGATTAATACAATTGGAGAATGGGCTATTGAGTCCATGTGACTCTTTGAGTCATTCCAACTTGTGAATCTTGTCCTTCAGGCAAATGATAAACTCCCTTTTGGTTGACATGGGAGCAGAGGCCACACGATCTCCTTGCCTAGTAAATACAGATGTGTGCGGCCCATTCGAATGTGCCGCTAGAGGCAATTTTGTTACTTCAATTCCTTTACCGATGAGTATTGTTCTAGGTATGGGTTATGTTGTATCTTATGAGACACAAGGTTAAGCTTTGAAAAGTTCAAAGAATTCAAGACATGAAGTTAGAAAACAAATCTGAAAACCCATTAAGGTTCTTCGATCAGATCGAGGGGGTGGGGAATACCTGTAGCCGGAAGAATTCCTAGACTATCTTAAGTAAAGATGGCATAGTCTCCAATGGACCTCCACCAGGAACACCTCCAATTCAACGGGTTTCTGCAGAACGGAGGAAATTCGGTGAGGCTCGTTATGTGGGATGTATGTGTTCGTATTCCGGATGATAGACTTCACAGTACGTCCTCGGTCTGTATGTTCTTTCGGGGACATGTTGCTATTATTAACTTCAATCTATATTATGAATAATAGGGTTCCCTCTAAAACCTTCCTACCACCACGATATGAAGATATGGCATGGTAAGAAACCAAGTCTGAGTCATCTCAGAATTTGGTTGTCCGAGCTTAAGTCAAAAGACCAAGCAAGTGACAAGTTAGAGTTTAGGTCACTTAAGCTCGATTCCAATTAGGGATATCCTAAAGAGTCATTAGGATACTATTCTAACATTCCAGAAGAACCACAATGTGATTGGAAGTCGACATGCCATATTTCTTGAAAATAGTTTATTCCAAGATAGTGCGTTGGAAAGCAATTAAGCTTGATGAGAAGTCTCACAAGCAAGACGAGCTAAGACCAAGTGGAACCAAATCAGGTTGAGCCAATAAGAACACTATCTCTCCTCCACTCGTAGATCGAAAGAGTTTCCCTTCCCTGAAAAAGTACTTAGGTATTATTTCAAGAGATGATAGAGGAAAATGTTCCTCATAGGTAATGGTGTCATGGGAGATCCAAAACCATACAACGAGGCATAATCAGATATCGACTTCGAGAAAATGGTTGAGGCAAGAAGTCAGAAATTACCGATGCACTCAAACCAAGTCTGGACTTGTGATCCACAGAAGTAATAGTACCTATGGGGTAAATGGATCTTCAACGAAAGATTGGCAGATGGGAATGTGAAGACATTCAGGCTAGACTGGTGGCAAAAAGGTTATTAGTCAAAGCGAAGGCATGCACTAATCAGGAACCTTTTCTCCGGTACTATGCTAAAATCCATCCGCACATTGTTTGGCTCGTGACATGCCTATTCGCAATTATGAAATATGGCAATGGACCGTGAAAACGATCATTACCTAAAATGGATATCTTGAGGAACGATATCCTAATAATCGCGAAAACGCGCTAGGTTCACATCGTATACTGCATGCGAGACTAAAGGTGTTGTGCCAAGCTGCAAGGTCCATTATATGGACTTAAGGCAAGCATCTCGGATGCTGGAAACTATCTTCAAATGAATGTATCAAAAAGTTTGGTTCAACAAAAAATGAAGAGGAAACCATGTGTTTCAAAAAGGGTCCGAGTGGGACGCTGTTGTCTTCCTCAGATTGTAGTGGATGACATCTCCTTCATTGGGAATGATATTCCCATGTTGACATCGTCAGAATGTGGTTGTCGCAACGGAATTCTCCATGAAAAGACCAGGTGGAGGCGAAGCAGTCCTTTAATTCTAGGAATTAATAGGTCATGAGATAGAGCGTATTTAGGATGATAGGACCTGTCACAGAAAAATGTACATAGAGGAAGTACTAAAAGAGGTTTAGTATGAAAACTCTAAAGAGGGATTAATACCCTTCAGACATGGATCATCTTTCCAAGAAGATGATGCCCAGCACACCTGAGAGGGGAAATAGGAAAACGGCGAATGGAAGCAAGATCCCTTATGCTTCTGCAATAGGGAGCCTCATGTTGATGGCCATGCTATGTAACAACGACCTGCATAAGCCCAATGCTGTGAGTGTCACAAGCAGATATCAGTCAAATCCAGGTGAAGAAACACTGGAACTTCTGTGAAAATGTATTCCTTAAGTACTTGAGAAGAAACTAAGGATATGATGTTCTGGTCTTTGGTAATGTGAGAACTCTCCAAGTCAGGAATACACAGACTCGGTACTTCATGCCGAATATAGATGATCGAAAAAGTCGACATCTGGCAGATTCTGTTGTGCATGTGAGCTGATCATGGAAGAGTCCAAAACGTGTAGAATTCACATGGAGGAATATAAGCTATCAGACGAAGAGATTTGGACAGAGTCTAGATTGGATAAGCCAATGAGATTCCTTACTGCACATCTAGCTGCTAAGAGCCGAGTCTAACCAGAAGTCAAGACTACACGACACCACGTGATTACTTAGAAGGTTGTTGGTCAGAGTCAACTCCGAGAAAGTAGCGCCCACTTACAAAAGCCGTTGGGGCCACAGAGATCGAAGCCCCACCTTGAGAAGATGGGACTGTAGACTTGTTAGCCAATTGGCTTTAGGACAAGTGGGAATTGTTAGATATATGTGCCCTAGAGAAGCCAGAATGGACTGACACTTGTAATACACTTCTAGGGCAAAATTGGTAATTTTACTATAATTTAATAAATGGGTTATTTTGTCACACACTGTGTATTAGTGTCTGTGATAACTACATTGATTAATGGTAATGATAATTCATATTTTAAGATGTTGAATAATTTAAGACTATGAATAATAATTATTACTCATAAATGCTCCTCCAATAGGTCAATCAACGAGGATGTGATGATCCGGAGGTTGGTTAACGTCGCTTCTCTTATAGTAGATGAAGTCTTGAAGTCTACGGTGTGAGAACCGGAGTGAAAGTACAGAGACTACGTTAGGAGAACCTGAGGGCACTGAGCGGACACATCGAGTAGTCATAGGGAGTCTACCTTCTCTGTCTAATGACTGACTCGATGGCCAGTATGTGTCTGTCTTGACCTGGAGATCTCGGTAGTTTCATCTCTGGAGGGTGTTATAGTTGACTACACCATTACTCTGGTCTCTAGCCAATATGGAACCCTGAGTGTGTATGTTGCTGATGACATTCTTATAGGAACTGGATTGCATCAATAAGGATCTATCTACCTTCGGTGATAGAAGGGAGTAGCCTATGTGATCATGAGAATCAAGTCCCAGAAAATCCAATGGCCATGGTAGAAGTGAAATAATAGAAAGAGTTTCTATTTAGATTTTTCAATTGGACTCCGAATCGAATGATTACATCATAGACAGAGACTAGGGTTTGACGAGTTCACCTTAATCACCCTAAATCTCTGAATCGGGGCTCAGATCAGAAGAACTGAATCACACAGGTAGCCTGCAACCAAAGAGGTTCGCATTCAAGCTCTGATGGTTTTCACCATATACTGCTAGGTGTCACTGGTGGATTTTGGGAGCAATTAGAATGATTTAGATGATCGATCATTAAGCTGTTCGAATCAGAGAGTCCTGATCCATCGAAAGGAGTTTCGATGATGTCTAATGAATAGAGATCATGACATATCCATTAACCATAAGAACTGAACTAACTGGGTCACACAAATAAGGGTTTGATCTGGTGATCATCAAATTGAACCGATCTAGTTTTCATTGATCTGAATGAGATTTAATTAAGGTTCAAGGAACAATCGTGCTAGCACTCGATTGAAACCTAACGTTCTTCTTTTACTAATCAAAACAAATAAGCTTGTCCTACTAGCCAAAGGAGTTTGTGCTCAAATCGAGGCCTCATAATGGTCTAACTGGAGGTTGTCCAAGTCAGAATAGGTTGTCTATTTTGTAAGACATTACCTACCATTTTGGTCACCTGCCATTTCTTATTCTTTGACTTTGGTCAAAAAGTCCTACCCTTTGGACTGGTCAAAACGTTTTACTGCAATTCACCCTTTGCTTTTGACCACATGGTCATGCACACTATTGGAAGAGCTGGTGGGGGCTGTCCCCTCTGCCAGACCTGGCAAGGGAAGGGCGCACCGCCAGGTGGGCGTGAGCCCCAAGTAGGAGGCGCCTAGGAGTCCTTGTTGGATAAGGACTCCACCTCCCTTTTGGATTCCAAATCAAAAGAGTCTACTAAGAATTCCCCAGTTTTGAAACTGTCTTAGGCACCCTCTAAGGAGGAATCCAGGGGTCTCTATTCCAACCATCAAGATTAAGAATTCTGATTTCGCAAAAGGGTTGTGATTGTTTTGAGAGGAAGAGGAGGTTGGATCACAAGAAGGGTTCTATAAATAAGACCCTGCGCCCAATCCCCTAATTCCAATGCTATTATAGATCACGCCCCAAGGCTGCCTCTCCCCTCTTCTCCATGCATAGTCTCTTTCCTCTTGCTCCTCCAGTCCCAAAAGGTGTTTTGGACTTAGTTTGGTGTGATTCAGATCAAGGAGGAAGGCGATCAAAAGCAAGAAGGCTGCGCACACTGCTGCTGCAAAAGGACGAACTGCAGATCTTTCCAAAAAAAGAATTTTGAAGATCCTCCCAAGATCAGATCCAGATCTGATTTTTGGAGGTGTGATAGAGAAAAGAGGAGTCTCTAGATCCAACCACAAGTGGATACCGATAGAGGCCAGGCGCTTGCCGGTGGCTAAGATCCAGAACCTTCCACTGCAATCAGGAATCATCTACAGGGTATAGGATTACCCCAAATCAAGGTAAATTAAATTATTTAATTTATCTAATTTTATTTTATTTATTAAAAATAAATAAATAATCAGATCTGAAACTTATCCAAGATCTAATTGAGGATCAAGAAATTTTTGAAAATATAATCTCTTGATCTAATCAGTCTGGAACAGAACCTGGACCAAAATCAGGAAATTTCCGTTCACCTTGATCAAATTTGTCAGATAAAGTGATCTTGGACCCCGACTGTCCATCATGCATCTTAGCCTTAAAAAGTTATTTTGTGACTTGATATTTGGCTGTGCGACTTTTTGTTCACGCAAAAACATTCCGCAAGGTGAGCCAACATATTGGCGAGCAGTCCCGATATCTCTGATGTTGGTGCTGAGCCTCATCAGACATCAGAGCGCCAATAATGTAATATCTGGCTATTTCTTCGTCTATCCATTTTTCTAGAGATGCTCTCCATGTTCAATAGATGGGGGAAAAAATTGGGCCCCCCTTTTTTTTGGGGTTTTAAGGTGGGAGGTTCCTGAATCCAGTACATGGGTTTAACTTCTCGAAACCCAAAACTATTTTGTAGTTCCGGAGCCAATCTTTATAATTGGGTCCGGTCAGTCTATGTGTGTCCAGGATACGTGCTAATGGGTTGGACGCAGACATTTTTCTGTAGAGAGTCAAAGATTCTAGTTAGATACTGTAATTATGACTTGACCAATTTATTTAGAAATTTTATTTTTAAATAAATTAGCTCCCACTATTTTCTCGGATCCCTACACTCCCTCTGTAGAGATGCAAAAATCTCCATGATTAATGATTTCTAGTGGGTGGTGCGGTCTCACCAACTGACTCATCACCTCACCTAACAGTTATTGGTGATGGGTTAGCCAATGAGTGAACAACTCTTGTTCAATGATTCTCTAATCATGGTGCACCCAAACTTGGTCTCTAATTCATGAATCTCACCGTATCCGAAATATTGATCCACTCCTTAGTTAAGTCAGACCCACCATTTGCATAGACTGGGTTCCTAATTGAGTCTCTCACCGTATCCAAAATATTGAGCCCAACTCATCCTCCAGCCCATAGCATCCAATGCCTAATAGACATGGTTGCATCTTTCCCGGTGCAACTGAGCCACTGTATCCAGCCGAGAACAATCAACCCCGGGAAGGGCCCGCACATCTACAATGGTGGAAGACCTCAGACTTAATCTTTTCTTAGGGAGAATTGATTCAGGTCTCATTAAACTAGACTTGTCTTAGTCATAACAATTATGACTAACCTAGTGGCATGGGTTAGCTCGGATTATTGACCACCTCAGATCAGAACTGTGTCAACAGATATGGCCAGGTAAGTGAGATCGGTGGAAGGAATATGCCATTAACTCGTACAAGAATGCATTCAGGTCGAGTAGCTTCCAATTAAAAATCAGTCGGTCGTATGTGCCAAACTTACCTTAGACACCAAATTGTTGAGCCAGAACCAATTGGGTTAGCCTACAATCCAGACTCTAACCTCTGAGCCTAATTAGGTCTTGCTTGATCGTGACTCGATCTTGACCCAGACTTAATCCTATTAGGCTGGTCAATTTAAGCATTGTTGATCCCATCTAACCAACTCTTGATTCGGTTTGATCAACCGCTTAGACCTAATTGAGCTACCCAAGCCCGAACCCAGTATTATGAATATGTCTTAGATCTAAAATTCTCAATTTTAGACCTAATTAATATTTCATAATCTTAATTTTTAATTAAGTAGGGTTCATAAACAAAATATGCACAATAAATCCTAGGGTTTCAGGATCTAGGGTTTTGCAGAAAGTAAGTTTTGGATTTCTGATTAAGGACGAACACGCAGCACCCCTACACATCATAAGAACACCCCATCGAATGGGAAAGAGAGGGCCTTTAAACCCTTCTTCATTCTTATGACCGGACGGCCAAGAGGAATGCCTTAATCAGGAACATGCAATACTACAAAATAGTTTTAGATCTATATCATATATCTCATATACAAATTAGATCTAATCATGGCATATTTTGCATACATCTCATGTATCGAATCATGCATATTTTTAGATCTAAATTATCTCATAATAATCTAAAAAATTAGATTTAAATTGATCTAATCAAAATAAATTCTAATCTAGATAATTATGTAGAACTATTCTACAACTAGTCTAGACATGCATCAATCATATCTCATATGATGTTTAAAATTAAATAATTTTTATTTACTATTTTTTAGATGTTATTATAATAATTATAATATCAAAAAATAGTAAATAAATAGATCTAAAATATGATTTAATCAAATTAAATTAAAAACATGCAAGACTATTCTATAGAACTATTCTATTTTAGAACTAGTCATGCATATTTTCTAATCTTAGATCCAAATCATTTAATTTTAATTTTTTCTGATTTTAGATCTGATCACATCTCATGTGACATCTAAAATCATTTATTTTTCTAATTAAAATAAATTTAAAATTAGATCTAAATACTTTTAGAACCTTGGCTCTGATACCAGTTGAAGGAAAATCCTGATTTTCCGGACCAGGTTCGTTCAGATCTGATCAGATCAAGAGATATATTTCAAAAAAATTTTTTTGATTTAATCAGATCTAAGATATTTTAGATCTAATTATTATTATTTTAAAAATAAAATAAAATTTAGATAAATTAAATCAAATTTAATTTACCTTGATATGGGTAATCCTATTACCCGTTGATGATCCTGTATGCAGCGGAAGGTTCTGGATCTAGCCACGCAAGTGCCTGGCCTCTACCGGTATCCACTCAGGCTGGATCTAGAGATCCTCTTCTTCTCTATCACATCTCCAAAAATTAGATCTGGATCTGATCTGGAGGATCTTCAAAACTCCTTTTGAAGATCAGCAGTCGTCCTTTGCAGCAGTGCAGCCTTCTAGCTTTCAGTCGCCTTTCTTTGATCTGGATCGCACCAACCAAAATCCAAAACTCCTTTTGGACGTGGAGAGGAAGAGGGAGAAGGTGGTTTGGCATGGAGGAAGAGGGGAGAGGCAGCCTTGGGGCATGTGGGAATTGTGATTCCTTTCAATCACTTCCAATCACAATCTGGGTTGGGCGTAGGGTCTTATTTATAGACTGTCTGTGATCCAACTTCTCTTCTTCCCAACCAATCACAACTCTTTGTGAAATCAGATCTAAATCTGATTGGTGGGAATAGAGTCCCCTGGATTCCTCCTTAGAGGGTGCCTAAGACCAGTCAAAGTTGGTTCTTAGGAGAACTCTAATTGGAATCCAAAAAGGAGATGGAGTCCCTGTCCAACAGGGACTCCTAGGCGCCTCCAACTTGGGCACACGCCAAGGGTGGCGTGCGCCCTCTTCCTTGCCAGGTTCTGGCAGGGGGACAGGCCCCCACCAGCTCTCCAATAGGTGCATGACATGTGGTCAAAAGTCAAAGTGTCAATGGTCAACATTTGACCAGTCAAAGGTAGACTTTTGACCAAAGTCAAAGAACAAGAAATGGCAGGTGACCAAAAATGGCAGGTAATGTCTTACAAAATAAGACAACCTTTTCTGACTTGGACAACCTCCAGTCAGACCATATGAAGGCCTCTGATTGAGCACAAACTCCTTTGGCTCAGTCAGGACAACTTATTTATGATAGTAAAAGAAGAACGTTAGGTTCAATCGAGTGCTAGCACGATTTTCCTTGAACCTAATTGAATCTCATTCAGATCAATTGAACTGGATCAGTTCAATTGATGATCACCAGATTCAAACCCTTATTTGTGTGATCCAGTTAGGTTCAGTTCTGTATGGATAATGGGATATGTCATGATCTCTATCATCGACATCATCGAAACTCCTTTCGATGGATCAGAACTCTTCTGATTCGAACAGCTAGAATGATCGATCATCTAAATCATTCTAATTGCTCCCAAAATCCACCAGTGACACCTAGCAGTATATGGTGGCAACCCATCAGAGCTGAATGCGAACCTCTTGGTGCAGCTACCTGTGTGATTAAGTTCCTTCTATCTTGAGCCCCGATCAGATTAGGGTTAAGGTAAACTCGTCAAACCCTAGTTTCTATCATATGATGTAATCATTCGATTCGAGTCCGATGTGAAAATCTAAATAGAAACTCTTTCTATTATTTCACTCTACCATGGCCATGGACTTCTGGACTTGATTCTCATGATCATCATAGGGCTGCTCCTCTACCACCGAGGTAGATAGATTCCATCTTGATGCAATCCAGTTCCTACAATGAACATGCTATAGCCAACATACACCTCAGGGTTCCGTATGGCTAGGAGATCGAGTAATGGTGTAGTCAAACTATAACACCCTCAAGGTGAACTGCCGATGCACCTCAGGTCAAAGAACCAGACACACTACTGCAGCATCGAGTCAGTCATTGACGAGAAGGTAGACTTCCTAATGACTACTCGAGGTGGTCACGCTCAGTGCCCTCGTTCTCTAACGAGTACCTGTACTCTCACTTTGATGTCTCCACACCATAGACTTAAGACTCATCTACTAAAGAGAAGCGATTGTACACCAACCTTCTGGATCAATCACCATCCTCATGATGATCCTATGGTCGGGAGCATTTTATGAGTTAATAATGATTATTCATGTCTTAAATTTTCAACTCTTGAAAATATGAATTATCATTACCATTAACTCAAAGGATATATCACAGACACTAAATACACATATGTGATAGAAAATAACCCATTTTATTTATTATAGTCTAATTATAATTTTGCCCCTAGAAGTGTATTACAAGTGTCAGCTAATTCTGGCTTTTAGGGCACATATATCTAACAAATAGTTTTTTAACCTGAGGTGCATCAATAATTCACCTTGAGAGTGTTATAGTTTGACTACACCATAACTCGATCTCCTAGCCATTCGGATTTCTGAGGTGTATGTTGGCTATAGTATATTCATTGTAGGAATTAGATCGCACCAATAGGGGATCTATCTACCTTGGTAGATGAGGAGTAGTCCTATAATGATTATGAGATCAAGTCCATAAGCCTATGGCCATGGTAGAGTGAAAATGATAGAAAGTGTTTCTATTAGGTTTTCACATCAAACTTGAATCGAATGATTAAATCATATGACGGATGTTGGGTTTGATGAGTTTACCTTAACCCTAATCCTATCGAAGCTTAAGATAGAAGAACCCAATCACATAGGTAGCTATACAGAGAGTTTTGCTTTTGGTTCTAATGGGTTGCCACCATATACTGCTAGGTGTCACTGGTGGATTTTGGAAGCAATTAGAACGATCTCGATGATTGATCATTCTAATTATGTGAAACAAAAAAGTTCTGGTCCATCGAAAGATATTTTGATGATATCGATGATAGAGATCATGATATATCTTGTTAGCATACGAAATTGAACCTAACTAGATCACATAAATAAGGGTTTGGGTTTGGATGTGATCAGTTGGACTAATCTAGTTTGATTGATTTGGATTATATCCAATTAGGTTCAAGAAAATCATGCTAGCATACTATTAAGCCTAACATTCTCCTTCTATAGTCTTTCTGGTTCATCTCGACTGAGCCAACTTAGTTTGGGCTTATTCAGGAACCTTGTATGACCTTGTTCTAGTCTGACTAGAGTCTGTCCAAGCTAGAAAAAGGGTTGTCTTAATCTATCAGATAGAAATAAGATAATACCTACTAAATCCTAACATAACCTGCTATTTTTGGTTTTGTCAGGACATTGACCAATCTTTGCAAGAAAGAAAGAGGGAAGACATGCACCCCCTTATTCTCATTAGAATGGCACATGTCTCAAGGAGTTTTATCATGAAAAAGGAGGTACCCCCCACTAATATTGCGTGCACACAAGAGGATATCAGTGGAAAAGTTTGTTGAGGAACAAACTCTTGGAGATAAACCCCATGCCATCTCTCCTTCCTTATCTGATATGTGCAGCACCTCTAGGGGATTTTTGGGTGACAAAAACTTGATGGAATCAGGTGTTTAACATGGAGAATCTGATGGGTTTTCAGATTAATCAAGTGATTAGATTGCTTGATCAAATTGAACTCTAGAATTGGCGCAGGGTCTATTTAATGACCCTATGCCCTAGGGTTTGTGTGGATCCATCTGCTATGCTAAAAGGCTGCCATAAAAATCATTTCCATGCCTCCCATAGAGATTCTCTCCCTCTTCTCCATGTCCATAAATGGTTGGGTGCAAGTTCAGCATTCAAAAGTTGAAGAAATCTTAAAAAAAGATCGCAACAGGGTATTCTACATCAAGAGATTGGGTGCAGCCTCATAAACTATTTTGAAGGCTTTAGAGATTCAGATCTAAACTGAATTTTTAGCATCAAATCTAGAAGGAGAGCACATCTAGATCTAGCTTGAGTGGACTCTGGTAGAGGCCAAGCACATGCATGGCTTGATCTAGGAGCTCAGGCTTTCGTAGATCATCATTAGGGTAATTGTCTACCTTGAACAAGTAACAATGGTTGTTACTATTTTATTTTTTATTTTTTATTTTTTTCATATCAGCTCATTAGGATTAGATCTGGCAACTCTTAGATCTGATTGGATCAAATAGAATTTTTAAGAAAAATCTTCTTCAGATCTGGTCAGATATGAATGATCTTGCTGCGAAAAATGCTGATTTTTCTTCAAAACATGCTAGCACATTTTGCAAAGCCTAACTCCATCATTCGAATTGGATTCAAATTTGGTTCTTATTTAGGCTAATTAGATCTAATTTAAACCAAATCTAATTTAGGTTTCTAATTGGGTTGACCTTTGGCTCATATCCCAAGAGATGGGCATCTTTTATTAGCATCCTACATGCCAGAGAGTCTCTCTCTTGGTGCATGAGAAATATTTTATGCACAGGGGACATGTGGCGCATGATTTGAAATGGTGCCAACTTCCTTCTTATCCAATGTTTGTTTCATGTAACTTTTTATTTGCATGAAATTCAAATTAAGAGGAGATGTAGAGGACTTCTTCTGGATGTGGAACTCTTTGGTATTTTATCTAGAATTTGGATAAAAGAAGCCTCCTAGCCACCCCTTCCTTTGTTGGCACCACTTGGACTAAGAGTCCAAGTGGTTTGAAACTTCGCTTTTTCTCCATGCTTAAAGCACCATGAAATTATCCAAATTCTAGCCACCCCCACCTTTATGACATCTTGCGATACTTCAGAAAGCACCATGAAATTATTTCTGCACCGAAGAGTCCTACGAGAAGACCTCCTCGAAATAATTTTCTTTGCCTTTCACATATCCTAAGATTTAGATGGGGTGTGAGATATTTGAATGGGCATGAGAATCAGATAAAGGAAGGGCGCGAGAATTTGAAATGACACCCCTACATAGATTATAAACAGGGGTGTGCATCCAGGATCATTTCACTCATTCGAATTCTTTCTTTCTTTTGTACTCTCCCTATTGTCCAATTATTTTCTTCCTTTTCTTGTTAAGATAACATCCTAATAAGGACAAAAAATCTTCTTTAGGACAAGAGTCTAGGAAGAAAATTAAGGAAGACAAGGAGAAAAAAAGGAAGAGAGAAGAAAGGCTAGGAGGAAGAACGAAAGGCTTAAGGAAGTCTATCCAATTGAATTCTTGGAAGAAGAATTTAGTGGTAGGAACCTGTTGGTGCAGAATCTAATTGATGTCGGATCGAGCTAGAGTTGAGGAAGAAGAGGTCACCACTGGTGACCTATAAAATAAAGTTCCGTTCGGAGTCGGTGGTGGTGGCTCCGGCAGGACCCTCCGACGATTAAGTCAACTCTTCTAGCCTACCAGAGTCACCACCATTGACTCCAGATGGGACTTTGTTTTGTCGATCACCGATGGTGACCTCTTCTTCCTCGACTCCAGCTTGATCCAGCATTAACCAAATTCTGTACCAATAGAATTTGTGCTAGAGGAAGGGCTCTTTGTTTCGAAGGTACTCTTGTTCTTAAAGGAGTGCTCAATCGATCCTTTGGATCTTCTTCTCCAAGGTCTATCTCCATCCTCCCCCTCAATCCTAAGAAATGCCTCCAAAGAAGGTGACTACCTGGAGATCTACCATTTCTACCATCAGATCTGGGCCAGATCCATCTATCCCTACTCCATCATCGGTACTTCAACCTCCTCCTCCACCGATGGCCATGGTAGATCCAAAGCAATTCAACCTAATTTTTAAATTTAATTATAATTTAATCTAAATTAGAAGAGTGTTAGATATATGTGCCCTAGAAGCCAGAATTGGCTGACACTTGTAATACACTTCTAGGGGCAAAATTATAATTTTGACTAATAATCAATAAAATGGGTTATTTTCTATCACATATGTGTATTTAGTGTCTGTGATACATCCTTTGAGTTAATGGTAATGATAATTCATATTTTCAAGAGTTGAAAATTTAAGACATGAATAATCATTATTAACTCATAAATTGCTCCGACCATAGGATCATCACGAGGATGGTGATTGATCCGGAAGGTTGGTGTACAATCGCTTCTCTTTAGTAGATGAGTCTTGAGTCTACGGTGTGGAGACACCGGAGCGAGAGTACAGGTACTCGTTAGAGAACGAGGGCACTGAGCGTGACCACCTCGAGTAGTCATTAGGGAGTCTACCTTCTCGTCAATGACTGACTCGATGCTGCAGTAGTGTGTCTGGTTCTTTGACCTGAGATGCATCGGCAGTTCACCTTGAGGGTGTTATAGTTTGACTACACCATTACTCGGTCTCCTAGCCATATGGAACCCTGAGGTGTATGTTGGCTATGACATGTTCATTGTAGGAACTGGATTGCATCAAGATGGAATCTATCTACCTCGGTGGTAGAGGAGCAGCCCTATGATGATCATGAGAATCAAGTCCAGAAATCCATGGCCATGGTAGAGTGAAATAATAGAAAGAGTTTCTATTTAGATTTTCACATTGGACTCGAATCGAATGATTACATCATATGACAGAGACTAGGGTTTGACGAGTTCACCTTAACCCTAATCTGATCGGGGCTCAAGATAGAAGAACTTGAATCACACAGGTAGCTGCACCAAGAGGTTCGCATTCAGCTCTGATGGGTTGCCACCATATACTGCTAGGTGTCACTGGTGGATTTTGGGAGCAATTAGAATGATTTAGATGATCGATCATTCTAGCTGTTCGAATCAGAAGAGTTCTGATCCATCGAAAGGAGTTTCGATGATGTCGATGATAGAGATCATGACATATCCCATTACCATACAGAACTGAACCTAACTGGGTCACACAAACAAGGGTTTGAATCTGGTGATCATCAATTGAACTGATCTAGTTCAATTGATCTGAATGAGATTCAATTAGGTTCAAGGAAATCGTGCTAGCACTCGATTGAACCTAACGTTCTTCTTTTGCTATCATAAATAAGTTGTCCTGTCTGAGCCAAAGGAGTTTGTGCTCAAATCAGAGGCCTTCATATGGTCTGACTGGAGGTTGTCCAAGTCAGAAAAGGTTGTCTTATTTGTAAGACATTACCTGCCATTTTTGGTCACCTGCCATTTCTTGTTCTTTGACTTTGGTCAAAAGTCTACCTTTGACTGGTCAAACGTTGACCATTGACACTTTGACTTTTGACCACATGTCATGCACCTATTGGAGAGCTGGTGGGGGCCTGTCCCCCTGCCAGAACCTGGCAAGGAGAAGGGCGCACGCCACCCTAGGCGTGGCGTGCCCAAGTTGGAGGCGCCTAGGAGTCCTTGTTGGACAAGGACTCCATCTCCTTTTTGGATTCCAATTAGAGTTCTTCTAAGAACCAACTTTGACTGGTCTTAGGCACCCTCTAAGGAGGAATCCAGGGGTCTCTATTCCCACCAATCAGATTTAGATCTGATTTCACAAAGGGTTGTGATTGGTTGGGAAGGAAGAGGAGTTGGATCACAGCTTAGTCTATAAATAAGACCCTGCGCCCAACTCAGATTAGATGAGCAATTTGAGAAACCCCACGCCCCAAGGCTGCCTCTCCCCTCCTTCTCCATGCCATAGTCTCTTCTCCCCTTCTGCTCTCCACGTCCAAAAGGAGTTTTGGACCTTGGTTGGTGCGATTCAGATCAAAGAAAGGCGATCAAAAAGCAAGAAGGCTGCGCTGCTGCAAAGGACGACTGCTGATCTTCAAAAGAGTTTTGAAGATCCTCCAGATCAGATCCAGATCTAATTTTTGGAGGTGTGATAGAGAAGAAGAGGATCTCCAGATCCAACCCTGAGTGGATACCGGTAGAGGCCAGGCGCTTGCGTGGCTAAGATCCAGAACCTTCCGCTGCAAACAGGATCATCAACAGGGTAATAGGATTACCCAAATCAGGTAAATTAAATTTGATTTAATTTATCTTATTTTATTTTATTTTATTAAAATAATAAGAATCAGATCTAAAATATATCAAGATCTGATTGGAGATCAAGAGAAAAATTTTTGAAATATATCTCTTGATCTGATCAGATCTGAACGAACCTGGACCGGGAAATCAGGATTTCCCTTCAACTGGTATCAGAGCCATGGTTCTAAATTGTTTAGATCTGATTTTAAATTTATTTTAATTAGAAAATAATTGATTTTCAGATGTCACATGAGATGTGATCAGATCTGAAATCAGAAAAAATTAAAATTAAATGATTTGGATCTAAGATTAGAAGATATGCATGACTAGTTCTAGAATAGAATAGTTCTATAGAATAGTCTTGCATGTTTTTGATTTAATCTGATTAAATCATATTTTAGATCTTTTTATTTACTATTTTTTGATATTATAAGTGTTATAATAACATCTAAAAAATAGCAAATAAAAATTATTTAATTTTTAAATATCATATGAGATATGATTGATGCATGTCTAGACTAGTTGTAGAATAGTTCTACATAATTGTCTAGATTAGAATTTATTTTGATTAGATCAATTTAAATCTAATTTTTTAGATTATTATGAGATAATTTAGATCTGAAAATATGCATGATTTTGATACATGAGATGTATGCAAAATATGCCATGATTAGATCTACTTTATATATGAGATATATGATATAGATCTGATAACTGTTTTGTAGTATTGAATGTTCCTGATTAAGGCGTTCCTCTTGGCCGTCCGGTCATAAGAACGAAGAAGGGTTTAAAGGCCCTCTCTTCCCATTCGATGGGGTGTTCTTATGATGTGTAGGGGTGCTGCGTGTTCGTCCTTAATCAGAAACCCAAAACTTACTTTCTGCAAAACCCTAGATCCTGAAACCCTAGGATTTATTGTGCATATTTTGTTTATGAACCCTACTTAATTAAGAATTAAGTTTATGGAATATTAATTAGGTCTAAAATTGAGAATTTCAGATCTAAGACATATTCATAATACTGGGTTCGGGCTTGGGTAGCTCAATTAGGTCTAAGCGGTTGATCAAACCGAATCAAGAGTTGGTTAGATGGGATCAACAATGCTTAAATTGACCAGCCTAATAGGATTAAGTCTGGGTCAAGATCGAGTCACGATCAAGCAAGACCTAATTAGGCTCAGAGGTTAGAGTCTGGATTGTAGGCTAACCCAATTGGTTCTGACTCAACAATTTGGTGTCTAAGGTAAGTTTGGCACATACGACCGACTGGTTTTTAATTGGAAGCTACTCGACCTGAATGCGTTCTTGTACGAGTTAATGGCATATTCCTTCCACCGGTCTCACTTACCTGGCCATATCTGTTGACACAGTTCTGATCTGAGGTGGTCAATAATCCGAGCTAACCCATGCCACTAGGTTAGTCATAATTGTTATGACTAAGACAAGTCTAGTTTAATGAGACCTGAATCAATTCTCCCTAAGAAAAGATTAAGTCTGAGGTCTTCCACCATTGTAGATGTGCGGGCCCTTCCCGGGGTTGATTGTTCTCGGCTGGATACAGTGGCTCAGTTGCACCGGGAAGATGCAACCATGTCTATTAGGCATTGGATGCTATGGGCTGGAGGATGAGTTGGGCTCAATATTTCGGATACGGTGAGAGACTCAATTAGGAACCCAGTCTATGCAAATGGTGGGTCTGACTTAACTAAGGAGTGGATCAATATTTCGGATACGGTGAGATTCATGAATTAGAGACCAAGTTTGGGTGCACCATGATTAGAGAATCATTGAACAAGAGTTGTTCACTCATTGGCTAACCCATCACCAATAACTGTTAGGTGAGGTGATGAGTCAGTTGGTGAGACCGCACCACCCACTAGAAATCATTAATCGTGGAGATTTTTCGCATCTCTACAGAGGGAGTGTAGGGATCCGAGAAAATAGTGGGAGCTAATTTGTTTAAAAATAAAATCCCTAAACAAATTGGTCAAGTCAAAATTACAGTATCTAACTAGAATCTTTGACTCTCTACAGGAAAATGTCTGCGTCCAACCCATTGGCACGTATCCTGGACACACATAGACTGACTGGACCCAATTATAAAGATTGGCTCAGGAACTACAAAATTATTTTGGGTTCGAGAAGTTAACCCATGTTTTGGACCAGGACCCTCCCACCTTACCAGCCCGTCCATCCATCTGTTGAACAGAGAGCGTCTCTGGAAAAATGGATTGACGAAGATAATAAGGCCAGATATTACATGTTGGGCTCGATGTCTGATGAGCTCCAGCGCCAACATGAAGATATCGGGACTGCTCGCCAAATGTTGGCTCACCTGCAGGAGATGTTTGGTGAACAGAGTCGCGCAGCCAAATATCAAGTCACGAAACGACTTTTTAAGGCTAAGATGCGTGATGGGCAGTCAGTCCAAGATCACTGTCTGACAATGATCAAGGACATGGAAGAGCTTGAGAAGCTCGGTGTGAAGTTGGACTTGGACCTGCAGAACGATATTATTCTGCAATCCTTGACTGATGCATATGGGCAATTCATCATGAATTACCACATGCATAAACTTCAAAATTCCTTGGCCGAAGTTAATGAATATGCTGGTTACCGCTGAGCTTTCTATGAAAGGTTCTAAAGGCTCAGTTCTTGCTATGGAACGGACTTCTTCCAAAAGAAAGTCTTATGGAAAGAAAAAGAAGTCTGTGAAAAAGCAAAAGGTGGAAGGATCAAAGAAGAAGAAGGCAGAATCGAAGAAAAAGGCCGATGGCAAAGGAAAGTGTTTCCATTGCAACAGCGACGGCCATTGGAAGCGGAACTGCCCTACTTACCTGGCCACCCTGAAGAACAAGAAGGAAGGTCCTTCTGGAGGTATGCTCGTTATTGAGTCTAACCTTACGGTTTCTTCTGCATCCAGTTGGGTGCTTGACTCTGGTTCTAGTGCTCATCTGTGCACTTCTATGCAGGGTCTTGAGGATAGCAGGAGGCTGAGGGATGGAGACATGATCCTACGCATCGGTAATGGAGCAAGAGTTGCTGCAGTAGCCGTGGGAACATACCCTCTTCGATTACCATCTGGTTTAGACTTAGTTTTGAAAGACTGTTATTATGTGCCTGCAGCTAGCAGGAATTTGATTTCTGTTTCATGCTTAGCACAAGAAGGTTATGTGATCACCTTCTTTAAGGACCATTGTAACATTCTTTATGAAAGAAATAAAATTGCAAATGGTTTCCTTATTAATGGTCTTTATCAGCTACATATTGATGTACCTGTTCTAACTATCGAGCAAAACGTGAATGCCAAACGACCTAGGGATAGTCCAAACGACAGATATCTATGGCACCTGAGATTAGGTCATATAGCAGAAGATAGGATCAACAAATTGGAGAAAAATGGGCTATTGAGTCCATTGACTTTCGAGTCATATCCAACTTGTGAATCTTGTCTTCAAGGCAAAATGACTAAACTCCCTTTTGTTGGACATGGGGAGAGGGCCACAGATCTCCTTGCCCTAGTACATACTGATGTGTGCGGCCCATTTGATGTGCCGGCTAGAGGCAATTTTGTCTACTTCATTACCTTTACCGATGATCTGTCTAGGTATGGGTATGTGTATCTTATGAGACACAAGTCTGAAGCTTTTGAAAAGTTCAAAGAATTCAGACATGAAGTAGAAAAACAAACTGGAAAACCCATTAAGGTTCTTCGATCAGATCGAGGAGGTGAATACCTTAGCCGGGAATTCCTAGACTATCTCAAGGAAAATGGCATAGTCTCTCAATGGACTCCACCAGGAACACCTCAACTCAACGGGGTTTCAGAATGGAGAAATCGGACTCTATTGGATATGGTTCGATCCATGATGAGCTTCACAGACCTCCCTGATTTTCTTTGGGGACACTCATTGTTAACTTCAATCTATCTACTGAATAGGGTTCCCTCTAAAACCGTTCCTACCACACCGTATGAGATATGGCACGGTAAGAAACCAAGTCTGAGTCATCTCAGAATTTGGGGTTGTCCGGCTCATGTCAAAAGACAACAAGCGGACAAGTTAGAGTTTAGGTCCTTTAGAGCTCGATTCATAGGATATCCTAAAGAGTCATTAGGATACTATTTCTACATTCCAGAAGACCACAATGTGATTGTGAGTCGACATGCCATCTTTCTTGAAAAATAGTTTATTCAAGATAGCGGCATTGGAAAGCAGATTAAGCTTGATGAGAAAGTCTCACAAGCAGAACGAGCTAAGGACCAAGTGGAACCAAATCAGGTTGAGCCAATAAGAACACTACCTCCTCCACCTCGTAGATCGGAAAGAGTTTTCCCGTCCCCCTGAAAGATACTTAGGTATTATTTCAGAGGATGTAGAGGAAATGTTCCTCGTAGGTAATGGTGCTCATGGTGATGATCCCAAAACCTACAACGAGGCGATATCAGATATCGACTCCGAGAAATGGCTAGAGGCAATGCAGTCAGAAATTGACTCGATGCACTCAAACCAAGTCTGGACCTTGGTAGATCCACCAGAAGGTATAGTACCTATTGGGTGTAAATGGATCTTCAAGAGAAAGATTGGTGCAGATGGGAATGTGGAGACATTCAAGGCTAGACTAGTGGCAAAAGGTTATAGTCAACGCGAAGGCATTGACTATCAGGATACCTTTTCCCCAGTAGCTATGCTAAAATCCATCCGCACATTGCTTGCCTGTTGCAGCCTATTTCGATTATGAAATATGGCAAATGGACGTGAAAACGGCATTCCTTAAATGGATATCTTGAGGAAGATATCTATATGGAACAGCCGCTAGGTTTCACATCCAGTGATACTGATCACAAGGTTTGCAAGCTGCAAAGGTCCATATATGGACTTAAGCAAGCATCTCGGAGCTGGAACACTCGTTTCAATGATGTGATCAAAAAGTTTGGTTTCATCAAAAATGAAGAGGAACCATGTGTTTTCAAAAGGGTCAGTGGGAGCGCTGTTGTCTTCCTCGTATTGTACGTGGATGACATCCTCCTTATTGGGAATGATATTCCCATGTTGACATCAGTCAAGATGTGGTTGTCCAAGGAATTCTCCATGAAAGACCTAGGTGAAGCATCCTTTATTCTAGGAATTAAGGTCTATAGGGATAGACCGAATAGGATGCTAGGACTTTCACAGAAGATGTACATAGAGGAAAGTACTAAAGAGGTTTAGTATGGAAAACTCTAAGAGGGGATTAATACCCTTCAGACATGGTATTCATCTTTCCAAGAAGATGTGCCCCAGCACACCTGAGGAAATAGAACGCATGAGCAAGATCCCTTATGCTTCTGCAATAGGGAGCCTCATGTATGCCATGCTATGTACACGACCTGATATAGCCCATGCTGTGAGTGTCACAAGCAGATATCAGTCAAATCCAGGTGAAGAACACTGGACTTCTGTGAAATGTATCCTTAAGTACTTGAGAAGAACTAAGGATATGATGTTGGTCTTTGGTAACGGAGAACTCCAAGTCCAGGGATACACAGACTCGGACTTCATGTCCGATATAGATGATCGAAAGTCGACATCTGGCAGACTGTGTTTGTGCTGGAAGAGTTCCAAGCAAACGGTGATAGCCATCTCATCCGCGATTACCTTGAGAAAGGTTACGTCGAGGTCAAGAGAGTCAACTCCGCAGATAATGTGGCAGACCCACTTACAAAGCCGTTGGGCCAGCAGAAGATCGAAGCCCACCTTGAGAAGATGGGACTTAGACTTGTAGCCAATTGGCTTTAGGACAAGTGGGAGATTGTTAGATATATGTGCCCTAGAAGCCAGAATTGGCTGACACTTGTAATACACTTCTAGGGGCAAAATTATAATTTTGACTAATAATCAATAAAATGGGTTATTTTCTATCACATATGTGTATTTAGTGTCTGTGATACATCCTTTGAGTTAATGGTAATGATAATTCATATTTTCAAGAGTTGAAAATTTAAGACATGAATAATCATTATTAACTCATAAAATTGCTCCCGACCATAGGATCATCACGAGGATGGTGATTGATCCGGAAGGTTGGTGTACAATCGCTTCTCTTTAGTAGATGAGTCTTGAGTCTACGGTGTGGAGACACCGGAGCGAGAGTACAGGTACTCGTTAGAGAACGAGGGCACTGAGCGTGACCACCTCGAGTAGTCATTAGGGAAGTCTACCTTCTCGTCAATGACTGACTCGATGCTGCAGTAGTGTGTCTGGTTCTTTGACCTGAGATGCATCGGCAGTTCACCTTGAGGGTGTTATAGTTTGACTACACCATTACTCGGTCTCCTAGCCATATGGAACCCTGAGGTGTATGTTGGCTATGACATGTTCATTGTAGGAACTGGATTGCATCAAGATGGAATCTATCTACCTCGGTGGTAGAGGAGTAGCCCTATGATGATCATGAGAATCAAGTCCAGAAATCCATGGCCATGGTAGAGTGAAATAATAGAAAGAGTTTCTATTTAGATTTTCACATTGGACTCGAATCGAATGATTACATCATATGACAGAGACTAGGGTTTGACGAGTTCACCTTAACCCTAATCTGATCGGGGCTCAAGATAGAAGAACTTGAATCACACAGGTAGCTGCACCAAGAGGTTCGCATTCAGCTCTGATGGGTTGCCACCATATACTGCTAGGTGTCACTGGTGGATTTTGGGAGCAATTAGAATGATTTAGATGATCGATCATTCTAGCTGTTCGAATCAGAAGAGTTCTGATCCATCGAAAGGAGTTTCGATGATGTCGATGATAGAGATCATGACATATCCCATTACCATACAGAACTGAACCTAACTGGGTCACACAAACAAGGGTTTGAATCTGGTGATCATCAATTGAACTGATCTAGTTCAATTGATCTGAATGAGATTCAATTAGGTTCAAGGAAATCGTGCTAGCACTCGATTGAACCTAACGTTCTTCTTTTGCTATCATAAATAAGTTGTCCTGTCTGAGCCAAAGGAGTTTGTGCTCAATCAGAGGCCTTCATATGGTCTGACTGGAGGTTGTCCAAGTCAGAAAAGGTTGTCTTATTTGTAAGACATTACCTGCCATTTTTGGTCACCTGCCATTTCTTGTTCTTTGACTTTGGTCAAAAGTCTACCTTTGACTGGTCAAACGTTGACCATTGACACTTTGACTTTTGACCACATGTCATGCACCTATTGGAGAGCTGGTGGGGGCCTGTCCCCCTGCCAGAACCTGGCAAGGAGAAGGGCGCACGCCACCCTAGGCGTGTGCCCAAGTTGGAGGCGCCTAGGAGTCCTTGTTGGACAAGGACTCCATCTCCTTTTTGGATTCCAATTAGAGTTCTTCTAAGAACCAACTTTGACTGGTCTTAGGCGCCCTCTAAGGAGGAATCCAGGGGTCTCTATTCCCACCAATCAGATTTAGATCTGATTTCACAAAGGGTTGTGATTGGTTGGGAAGGAAGAGGAGTTGGATCACAAGCTTAGTCTATAAATAAGACCCTGCGCCCAACTCAGATTAAGATTCAATGAGAATTTCCCACGCCCCAAGGCTGCCTCTCCCCCCTCCTTCTCCATGCCATAGTCTCTTCTCCCCTTGCTCTCCACGTCCAAAAGGAGTTTTGGACCTTGGTTGGTGCGATTCAGATCAAAGAAAGGCGATCAAAAGCAAGAAGGCTGCGCTGCTGCAAAGGACGACTGCTCATCTTCAAAAGAGTTTTGAAGATCCTCCAGATCAGATCCAGATCTGATTTTTGGAGGTGTGATAGAGAAGAAGAGGATCTCCAGATCCAACCCGAGTGGATACCGGTAGAGGCCAGGCGCTTGCGTGGCTAAGATCCAGAACCTTCCGCTGCAAACAGGATCATCAACAGGGTAATAGGATTACCCAAATCAGGTAAATTAAATTTGATTTAATTTATCTTATTTTATTTTATTTTATTAAAATAATAAGAATCAGATCTGAAACATATCAAGATCTGATTGGAGATCAAGAGAAAAATTTTTGAAATATATCTCTTGATCTGATCAGATCTGAACGAACCTGGACCGGAAATCAGGATTTCCCTTCACAGAATTAATCTGCAATATTTTCTTTGAATATCAAAGCCATCATCCTTACTTAAAATTATGACTCCCAATCGGTCGAAGATTGTATGACGCATCAGACGCATCTATACCAAGCTTTTCGTCTACCTTGATGAGCAGCAAGAAATTGATACTCAATATTGAAGTCGGATATGATCTTCTTTTTTGACTTGACGAGCCATTTGTTTATGGCTTACTTCATTAGCAGCCGACGTTCGTGCTGAGGTTCGGATTCTCTGATGAATATTAGAGAGGGCCGAATAAAATTCTTCAGCATCGCTGGTAGAAGGATGAATGAAGTTCGGTCGTGCTCCCTGACTCCCCTCGAGCACGAGCGAGCCCAAACTCCTCGCCAAACTCATCATCAAAGAAGCCCTGAGGGAAGGGCATGAAGTAGTCCCCCCCAGAAGGTTTCACAACTATGCCCCCCTCAATGCTCCACAGACGCCAGCCTAAAGCAAGAGAAGATCAGCAAAGGGTACTACCGCAACTAGAACCACTAATGAGGGAGGAACAATAAGAAGATCGGCCGCCTCTCAGCATCATCAATACTATCTTTAGGGGGCATAGTACTTCGACGAGCCGCCATCTCTCAGCCTTGAGCTAGGAAAAGCTTGCCCCAAGTTGGGAAGATCCATATGAAGTAGAGAAGGTCGTTCGGTCCAAAACTTATCGTCTGAAGAAGCTTGGAGGAAAAATGATCCCATGGCCTTAAAACTCAGAGAATCTGAGAATGTACTGTCGATAATTTTCCTTTAATAAAACTCCTCCATTTTAACATTATTGTTCCTTGGTGCAAAATCTATCTGATGATCGGGAAGAAGCAATCAACAGTGGCCATGTTAGGAATACAAGGAGAATCTCGTCCTAACATGGGCAAGTCGAAGCCTTCATTCATTTTAGACAAGATGGAGGGAGAGGCCCTGACAACGGCCCATATGTGCCCCCACAATCTGTTAGGAACAGGAGGAGAATCACGTTATAACGTGAGGAAAGTCGAAGGCCTCGTTCATTTTAGACGAGATGGAGGAAAGGCCCTGACAACGGCCCTTATGTGCCCCCATAATCCATTAGGAACAGAAGGAGAACCTCATCCTAATGCGAGCAAAGTCGAAGGCCTCGTTCATTTTAGATAAGATGGGGGGAGAAGCCCTAACAATGGCTCTTATGTGCCCCCACAGTCTATTAGGAATAGGAGGAGAACCTCATCCTAACATGAGCAAAGTCGAAGGCCTCATTCATTTTAGATGAGATGGGGGGAGAGGGTCTTGACAATGGCCCTTATGTGCCTTCACAACCCATTAAGAACAGGAGGAGTACCTTGTCCTAACACGAGCAAAGTCAAAGGCCTCGCTCATCTCAGACGAGATGGAGGGAGAGGCCCTGACAATGGCCCTTATGTGCCCCCACAGTCCATTAGGAACAGGAAGAGAACCTCATCCTAATGTGAGCAAAGCCAAAGGCCTTGATCATTTTAGATGAGATGAAAGAAAAGGCTCCGACAATGGCCCCATTATGCCCGACAACAATAAGAGATAAGATCTCTTTCAACCTCACCTGGAGATAAGATCTCCCCCGAGCTTGAACGTCTACGTCAACAGGAGATAAGATCTCCTTCAACCTCAACTAGAGACAAGATCTACCCCAAGCTTCAAAGTCTACGTCAACAGAAGATAAAATTTCCTTCAATCTCAATAAGAGATAAGATCTCCCTCGAGCTTCAACGTCTACATCAATAGGAGAGAAGATCACCTTCAACCTTTGTTGGAGACAAGATCTCCTCCGAGCTTCAACGTCTACATCAATAGGAGATAAGATCTCCTTCAACCTTGGCTGGAGATAAGATTTTTCATGAGCTTCGACTTCAACATCAACCTTGGCTAGAGATAAGATCTTCCCCAAGCTTCTACGTCAATAGAAGATAAGATCTTCCCCGAGCTTCTACATCAATAGGAGATAAGATCTCCTTCAATTTCAACTTCAACCTCGGTTGGAGATAAGATCTCCCCCGAGCTTCTACGTCAACAAGAGATAAGATCTCCTTCAATTTCAACTTCAACCTCAGCTGGAGATAAGATCTTCTTCTAGCTTCTACGTCAATAGGAGATAAGATCTCTTTCGAGCTTCTACATCAATAGGAGATAAGATCTCCTTCAACTTCAATTTCAACCTCAACTGGAGATAAGATCTCCTCCGAGCTTCTACTTCAATAAGAGATAAGATCTCCTTCAACTTCAACTTCAATCTTAGCTAGAGATAAGATCTCCCTCGAGCTTCTACGTTAATAGGAGATAAGATCTCCTCTGAGCTTCAACATCTACGTCAACAGGAGAGAAGATCTTCTTTAACCTCGGCTGGAGATAAGATCTTTCCCAAGCTTCAATGTCTACATAAATAGGCGATAAGATCTCCTTCAACCTCGGCTGGAGACAAGATCTCTCCTAAGTTTTGACTTCAACGTCAACCTTAACTGTAGATAAGATCTCCCCCGAGCTTCTACGTCAACAGGAGATAAGATCTCCTTCAACTTCAACTTCAACCTCAGCTAAAGATAAGATCTCCCCTGAGCTTCTACGTCAACAGGAGATAAGATGTCCTTCAACTTTAACTTCAACTTCAACTTCAACCTCGGTTGGAGATAAGATCTCCTCTGAGCTTCTACGTCAACAAGAGATAAGATCTCCTTCAACTTTAACTTTAACTTCAACCTCAACTTCCGTTGGAGATAAGATCTCCCCCGAGCTTCTACGTCAACAAGAGATAAGATCTCCTTCAACTTCAACTTCAACCACGGCTAGAGATAAGATCTCCTCCAAGCTTTAACCAGAACTGGTGCAGAGCCCAAAAGTGAACTTCGGCAGTCACCTTTTTTGTACTCCTTTCCTTCGAATTTCGAACTTAAGAATAGGGAGACTATTATTGGAGATAAATCCCACTTCCGTCGAAGTCGATCCTGATGCTTAGCCTAATTCAACTAATAATCGCAGAGGAGCTTTGATCGAAAATTCTTCCTTCAACAGTCGAAACCCTCAAGTAGTCAAACTTATTCAGTAGCCAAACTCATCCGATGGCTGAACCCTAGTTGAACTCCTTTCGGATTTCTCCTTCATTCGATCTCCTCCAAAAGTCAAACTTTTTATGGATTTCTCCTTCAGTCGGACTCCTCCAAGAGCCAAACTCCTTCCGAACTTCTCCTTTAGTCCAATGCCTCCAAGAGCCAAACTCCTTTCGGACTTCTTCTTTAATCGAATTTCTATAGGAGCCAAACTTCTTCCAAATTTCTCCTTCAGATCGAATTTCTACAGGCAGCCAAACTCCTTTCGGAAATTCTCCTTCAGTCGGAGTGCCTCTCAGGAGCCAAACTCCTTCCATATTTCTTCTTCAATCGAACTCCTCCAGGAGCCAAACTCCTTCCAAACTTCTCCTTCAATCCAATGCCCCCAGGAGTCGAACTCCTTCCAGATTTCTTCTTCTGTCAAATTTCTATAGGAGCCAAACTTCTTTCAAATTTTTTCTTCAGTTGGATTTCTATAGGAGCCGAACTTCATTCAAATTTTTCGTTCTGTCCAGTGCCTTTAGGAGCCAAACTTCTTTCAAATTTCTTCTTTAGTTAGACTCCTCTAGGAGCCAAACTCTTTCCAAATTTCTTCTTAAGTCAAATTTCTACAAAAGCCAAACTCCTTCCAGATCTCTCCTTCAATCAAGTTCCTCCAGGAGCTAAACTCCTTCCAGATCTCTTCTTCAATCGGATACCTCCAGGAGTCGAACTCCTTCTGGATCTCTCCTTCAGTTAGATACCTCCAAGAGCCGAACTCCTTTCAGACTCCTCCTTAAGTCAAATTTCTATAGGAGCTGAACTTCTTTCGAATTTCTCCTTTAGTCATGTTTCTATAGGAGCCCAACTCCTTTCAGATCTCTCTTTCAGTCAAATACCTTCAGGAGCCAAACTCCTTCCAAATTTCTCATTCAGTTGGATACCTTGAGATGTCGAACTCCTTCTTCAATTAAATTTCTACAGGAGCCGAACTCCTTTCGGATCTCTCATTCAGTCAAGTTCCTCCAAGAGCCGAACTCCTTTTAGATCTCTCCTTCAGCTAGATACCTTCAGGAGCCAAACTTCTTCCAAACTTCTCATTCAATCGATTAATTCCAGGAGCCAAACTCCTTCCGAACTTCTCATTCAATCGATTAATTTTAGGAGCTGGACTCCTACCGGACTTCTCCTTCAGTTGAATCCCTCCAGGAGCCAAACTCCTTCTAAATCCCTCCAGGAGTCGAACTCCTTCTGGACTTCTCCTTCAACCGAACATCTCCACCAATCGGACTCCTCCTGGACTTCACCATCAGTCAAACTCCATCCAGATTTCTCTAGTGGATTACTTCCAGATTTCAACTAGCATACCTCCCGGATGATCTCCTCTAGCCATGTTTCCTTTAGAAGTCGGAACTCTCCTAGAATTGATGTATGTCAAAGCTCTTCACCAACCAATTCCTGCATCCTCCGAACTTTGACTATTAAATCTCAACAAATGACCACTTCAAGGCAATGGACATTACTCTCCATAACAAACTCTACGTGGCCTTGAGCAACCCACTACCAAATGGCCACATCACAATAATGGATACCTCTCTTTATAACAAACTCCATGTGGCCCCGAGCGGCCCACTATCGGATGGTTACGATAAGCTCCATCTATAAAAAGGGATCCTCGAGATACATTTTCTCTAAGCTCTCTTCTTCTTTCCAAAACTCTACTAAATTTCTTGCCTGAGCACTCCATTTCTGTTGGCCAGAAGAGATGACTTGATCATCGAAGGATCCTACCAAAGCCACCACCATCGACTTTGAGCGAAACTTTATTTTGCAAGTCACCGACAGTGACCTCTTCTTCCTCGACTCTAGCTCGATCCGGTGTCAACCAGTTTCTGCACCAACAGAACCAATAGAAGAAAGGAGTTTGTGGCTTGATCAGGTTTCCATGTGGATCAACATTGGACGGCGAACACATGGGCACCTGGTGGAACCTCTAACAGATCTCTGCAGGAATTCCAACTTGAATTAGGGTTTAGTAATTTACATATTTTTCTATACCCTAAGATTATGTTATAAATGTATGTTATATGATTATAATGTAATAAGAAGATCCTAGGTTAAGATTTAATTTTAGGATTTCATCAAAAATGCTTTGAAATCTATGCTTTCTATTTGATCATCGAATCCTATATTAATCAAATCCAAACCAAGTCAAATTGAATCAATTCAATTAGACTTGATCCTAATCTAATTGCTCAATCAACTTAATATTGCCATCTACAACATCCCAGGCATCACCTAGCTCTAATACCAAATTGTAGACCCATGATATTGCTCGAACGCCAATCATCCTTGGCATCACAAACCCCAATACTATATTGCGGAAGCCCCTAATCTTTAGCATAGACCTAAAGGAACCTATGACGTTCTCTATGGGCAGCAAACCACCGATCCTCCACCTAGATCTATGTTGGAGCATCTCCCTCCTTGGGCTTGAGGAAGATGCCCCCTTTTCTAGGACTTCTTCAAGAACCCTAGGGTGGCAACTCTAGAGAGAAGAAAAGAAGAGAGTTGAGGAAGAAAAGTTCTGTATTGATTTCAACCTTTAAAACCCTAATACAATCTATGTATTTATACATAGCCATTAGGCTTGACCAAAAAACTTCCTGGCTAACCCAATATATGAAAGTGCTCACTAAGCCCATGTACACCTATGTTTCCCATACTCTCATCCTCTGGATCTAGATCCGATCCATACATGAGTTAGCCTCTTGAAGACCTCTTGAACCAAGCCTTAAGACCCCTAGAATCAACCCAGAACCTAGCCCAAAATAGATCCTCGCATAACTCTGTCTACACACTAAGATGGCTCAGTCTCAGCACTAAGTCGGCTAAGTTCCACTGGGTCTACTCAGTCTAAAATTGAGCCAACCCAGTTCTATGTTGTGCCAGCAGTTTCGAATGTGCAACTCTCTATTTTGCTTATGCACTGAGACTTTACTGACCCAATTTTGGACTGAGCTGACTAACCTGCAGAAAATCTTCTTTCTACAGTCTTGATTCTCCAGCTTTGGTTCTTTGCTTCACCTTGTGTCCTAGATCTCCAAAGCACCAACCAAGCCCCTGGAATCCTCGGAGTCGACCCCCTGACTCCTGCCATGGCCTTCCAAGACTTGGAAGCACCATAAATCCTCACAATCTCCATCTTGGTGCTCCCAAGCCTTGGCAAACCCCTCAGCAATGCCCTCCTGCATGATCACACTATTCCTATGCACTTGATAGCACCTGTTTAAACATCACCTCCACCAATCCTCTTCAGTTGTCGTGCACCCTTGAGGTCTTTGGGATGATCGCCTCCACTGCTAAAGACCTTGGCTTGCACCACGGCTCCATCCTAGAATTATAGGATCCCTTATGCTTAGCAGCTACATCACTTTCTTTAAACTTTCCTAGAGAACCTATAGCATTTCTACACCAGCACATGTTGTACCATCTGACGTAATATTCTTAGAGCTACGCTTGTCCACCTGCATATGCTACTCCACCTAGAACTGTGGATCACCGGTGCTCTAAATTCATGCCAAATTTTCTCTCCACTTGTGATGCCACCACTACGGAGCTCCACCTATATCAAAACTCCATCTGATGCCATAGAAGTTGACTCTATCATCGAGTCCCTCAAGGCTAACCACTCAATGCTGCACTGTTGATCCTGTTGCTACACCTCAAATACCATCACTGCCCCTTCGAACCCTCTGCACTTTGCGGTCCTCTTTGAAGCTATCTCGAATACCTCCACAACCTGCGGGCACCTTTGAAACCCAAGAGCTCATCCAACTCTTCTGAATCCAGTAATTGAACCATAAGAAATTCCATCCTAGTCCTTCTCTTCTGCCCCTACACCAGTTATCACTTCAGTTGTGTCTAGAGAACCATCCTCCACCTAAATCATGGCTCTTCCTAATGCTCTTGGAGAAAAAACCTAATCAATGATACTCCCAACTACTAGAGACCTCCTGGTGCTCCCTAAGACCTCCTGACTCTTTCTGATACCTATTCTCGATCTTCTTGAGAACCCCCGGACACACTCTACTGAGATACACTCCTCGGCTGCTACACCACCGAGCCTCTCTCAACCCCTGTGCCTCTAAGATAGTGCTCCTACAGCACTCCAGTGCTTCCTAACTCATCTCTACATCGGTCTGTAACTATCTAGTCTTGACCTACTGAACCTCCATGGATCATCCATCTCCATCATCTCTAAGGCTCCGTAAATCCATGCTCTGGTCGAACCACTGAATACATCTTCAACTACTTTCCCACCTTCCCATCACCAAAAGACGTATAGTCACTTCTTCAGCCTTCCTTTAACCATTACCCCTTGGGAAACCTCTCTTCAATAGCCCCACACTGCCCATCTTTCTAGAGAATCATGATGCTCTCTACTAAGATGCCTCCCTCAACTGTTGCATCGTCGAGCCTCTCTCAATCTTGCATCTCCAAGGAAGTGCTACTGCAGCACTCCAACACTTTCTGCCTGTCACATAACTATCATACACCCCAACCTTTCCACCAAGATCGATCAGCAAATCATGCACCAAATCCTTCCACCCCAAGAAAATCTCTTTCCATTAATCCTCTCAACCTCCACCTTCAACTCGCTGCTTTCGGTTAGCCAAACCACAATAATAACAAAGATAGATTTGAGACATACCATGAAATCCTTGTGCATATTTTTGATTTCACCTTGTACAGCTTTTCCTTTCCTTCAATGCACCATTAGACTCTGAAATCTGGCTCCTTCCACACACCATCAGGCTCTGAAATCTGGCTTTGATACCATATTACCATCCACAACATCTCAGGCATCACCTAGCTCTGATACTAAATTATAGACCCATGTTGCGAAAGCCTTTGATCTTTAGCATGGACCTAAAGAAACCTATGACGTTCTCTATGGATAGCAAACCATCAATCCTCCATCTGGATCTGTGATGGGGTGCCTCCTTCCTTGGGCTTGAGGGAGGCACCCCCCTTTTTCTAGGGCTTCTTCAAGAACCCTAGGGCGGCAACTCTAGAGAGAAGAGAAGAAGAGAGTTGAGAGAGAAAAGGTCTATATTGATTTCAACCTTTAAAACCCTAATACAATCTATGTATTTATACATAGCCATTAGGCCCAACCAAAAAACTCACTGGCTAACCCAATACATGAAAGCACTCATCGAGCTCATGTACACCCATGTCTCCCATGCTCTCATCCTCTGGATCTAGACCTGACCCATACATGTGTTAGCCCCCTTAATACGTCTTAAACCAGACCTTAAGATCCCTAGGATCAATCCAAACACTAGTCTAAAATAGACTCTCATGTAACTCTGCCTGCGCATTGAGCCGGCTTAGTCTTAGTACTAAGTCGGCTAAGTTTTACTTGGTTGGTGAAGGAAAAATCCTAGTTTCTTGGATCAGATTCGTTTAGATCTGATTGCATTAAGAGAGATATTTCAAAAATTTTATTTCTTGAATCTAGATCAGATCTGAGATATTTTAGATCTAATTTTATAGATCTAATAAAAATAAAAATAAATTAAAATAAATTTAATTTATACCTTGTTGTTGGGTAATGAGATTACCTTATGATGATCTTGCTAATTGCCTGAGGCTCTGGATCTAGCCATGCAAGTGCCTGGCCTCTACCAATTTGGGTTGGATCTAGAGATCTTCTCCTTCTTTATCACTACTCTAAATATTAGATCTGGATCTAATTTGAAGAATCTTCAAACCTATTTTTGAAGATCGGGTATCGTTGCCTTGCAAGTGTTGCCTTCTTCCTTTCTCGTCACCTTTCTGTTGCCTTGATTGCACCAAACTGGAGCCCAAATCCCTTTGGGCTAGAGAGGAGAGAGGGGACCTGAAGATGGCATGGAGGAGGGAGAGGGGCAGCCTTATGGCATGGGCAATGGTCTAAGCTCTCTGAAACTAGGTGCAGATAGGGTTTATATAGATCCTGCTGTGCCGTGTAGTGCCACATCATCCCAGTCAATCACATCGCTTTGTGCAATAAGATCTACATCTGATTGGTGGGATGACATCACCTGATTCAATCAGATAAGAGCCCCTCTAAATCATCCTTAGATGGCACCTAAGACTGATCAAAGTCTAATCTTTGGCACCACCTAGGTAGAAACTCCGAAGTAACTGGAGTCCCAACCTGTATGGGACTCCAAATGCCTCTATCCATGGGTGCACGCCTCCCTAGGCATGCACCCCTAGTCCACCTACTTTTAATAGGTTGATTGGTCCAAAATCAATCTCTTATGGGTGCATGACACATGGGCAGATGTCTATGTGTCAAAGGTCAACATTTGACCAAAGTCAAAAGACAAGAATTAGCAGGTGATGAAAAATGGCAGGTGTTGTCTCAAATTTATCTCATAAATTAAGACAACCCTTTTCTGACTTGGACAAGTTCCAGTCAGACCATGTAAAGGTACCTGAGTGAGCACAAATATATTTGGCTCATTCAAGATAACTTAAAATGATAATTGAAGGAGAACATTAGGCTCAATTGTGTGCTAGCAAGATTTTCTTGAATCTAATTGAATCTTATTCAAGTCAATTGAACTAGGTTAGTCAAATTAATGATATCCAGATTCAAACCCTTATTTGTGTGACTCAGTTAGATTTAGTTCTGTATGATAATGGGATATGTTGTGATCTCTATCATCGACATCATCGAAACTCCTTTCGATGGATCAGAACTCTTCTGATTCGAACAACTAGAATGATCGATCATCTAAATCATTCTAATTGCTCCCAAAATCCACCAGTGACACCTAGCAGTATATGGTGGCAACCCATCAGAGCTAAAAATGCGAACCTCTTGGTGCAGCTACCTGTGTGATTAAGTTCTTCTATCTTGAGCCCCGATCAGATTAGGGTTAAGGTGAACTCGTCAAACCCTAGTTTCTGTCATATGATGTAATCATTCGATTCAAGTCCAATGTGAAAACCTAAATAGAAACTCTTTCTATTATTTCACTCTGCCATGGCCATGGGCTTCTGGACTTGATTCTCATGATCATCATAGGGCTGCTCCTCTACCACCGAGGTAGATAGATTCCATCTTGATGCAATCCAGTTCCTACAATGAACATGCTATAGCCAACATACACCTCAGGGATTCCGATATGGCTAGGAGACCGAGTAATGGTGTAGTCAAACTATAACACCCTCAAGGTGAACTGCCGATGCACCTCAGGTCAAAGAACCAGACACACCACTGCAGCATCGAGTCAGTCATTGACGAGAAGGTAGACTTCCTAATGACTACTCGAGGTGGTCACGCTCAGTGCCCTCATTCTCTAACGAGTACCTGTACTCTCGCTCCTGGTGTCTCCACACCGTAGACTCAAGACTCATCTACTAAAGAGAAGCGATTGTACACCAACCTTTCGGATCAATCACCATCCTCGTGATGATCCTATGGTCGGGAGCATTTTATGAGTTAATAATGATTATTCATGTCTTAAATTTTCAACTCTTGAAAATATGAATTATCATTACCATTAACTCAAAGGATGTATCACAGACACTAAATACACATATGTGATAGAAAATAATCCATTTTATTGATTTATAGTCAAAATTATAATTTTGCCCCTAGAAGTGTATTACAAGTGTCAGCCAATTCTGGCTTCTAGGGCACATATATCTAACAATCTCCCACTTGTCCTAAAGCCAATTGGCTACAAGTCTAAGTCCCATCTTCTCAAGGTGGGCTTCGATCTTCTGCTGGCCCAACGGCTTTGTAAGTGGGTCTGCCACATTATCTGTGGAGTTCGACTCTCTTGACCTCGACGTAATCCTTCTCGAGGTAATCGCGGATGAGGTGGTATCGCCGCTCAATGTGCTTGGATTTTTGGTGAGACCTCGGCTCCTTAGCAAGGGCTATGGCGCCATTGTTGTCGCAGTATAGAGGAATGGCATCTGATGGCATTACTCCAATTTCTGCAGCAAACTTCTTGTACCAGAATGCTTCCTTTCGCAGCCTTCTGATGCAGCGATATATTCTGCTTCCATGGTGGAATCTGCTATCACAGTTTGCTTGGAAACTCTTCCAGCTGACAGCACCACCATTGCACACAAACAGACTTCCCAGATGTCGACTTTCGATCATCTATATCGGACATGAAATCCGAGTCTGTGTATCCCTGGACTTGGAGTTCTCCATTACCAAAGACCAACATCATATCCTTAGTTCTTCTCAAGTACTTAAGGATACATTTCACAGAAGTCCAGTGTTCTTCACCTGGATTTGACTGATATCTGCTTGTGACACTCACAGCATGGGCTATATCAGGTCGTGTACATAGCATGGCATACATGAGGCTCCCTATTGCAGAAGCATAAGGGATCTTGCTCATGCGTTCTATTTCCTCAGGTGTGCTAGGGCACATCTTCTTGGAAAGATGAATACCATGTCTGAAGGGTATTAATCCCCTCTTAGAGTTTTCCATACTAAACCTCTTTAGTACTTTCCTCTATGTACATCTTCTGTGAAAGTCCTAGCATCCTATTCGGTCTATCCTCTATAGACCTTAATTCCTAGAATAAAGGATGCTTCACCTAGGTCTTTCATGGAGAATTCTTTGGACAACCACATTTTGACTGTCGTCAACATGGGAATATCATTCCCAATAAGGAGGATGTCATCCACGTACAATACGAGGAAGACAACAGCGCTCCCACTGACCTTTTTGAAGACACATGGTTCCTCTTCATCATTTTTGATGAAACCAAATCATTTTGATCACATCATTGAAATGAGTGTTCCAGCTCCGAGATGCTTGCTTAAGTCCATATATGGACCTTTGCAGCTTGCAAACCTTGTGATCAGTATCACTGGATGTGAAACCTAGCGGCTGTTCCATATAGATATCTTCCTCAAGATATCCATTTAAGAATGCCATTTTCACGTCCATTTGCCATATTTCATAATCGAAATAGGCTGCAATAGCAAGCAATGTGCGGATGGATTTTAGCATAGCCACTGGGAAAAGGTATCCTGATAGTCAATGCCTTCGCATTGACTATAACCTTTTGCCACTAATCTAGCCTTGAATGTCTCCACATTCCCATCTGCACCAATCTTTCTCTTGAAGATCCATTTACACCCAATAGGTACTATACCTTCTGGTGGATCTACCAAGGTCCAGACTTGGTTTGAGTGCATCGAGTCAATTTCTGACTTCATTGCCTCTAACCATTTCTCGGAGTCGATATCTGATATCGCCTCGTTATAGGTTTTGGGATCATCACCATGAACACCATTACCTACGAGGAACATTTTCTCTACTTCCTCTGAAATAATACCTAAGTATCTTTCAGGGGGATGGAAAACTCTTTTCGATCTACGAGGTGGAGGAGGTAGTGTTCTTATTGGCTCAACCTGATTTGGTTCCATTTGGTCCTTAGCTCGTTGCTCTTGTGAGACTTTCTCATCAAGCTTGATCTGCTTTCCAATGCCGCTATCTTGAATAAACTATTTTTCAAGAAAGATGGCATGTCGACTCACAATCACATTGTGGATCTTCTGGAATGTAGAAATAATATCCTAATGACTCTTTAGGATATCCTATGAATCGAGCTCTAAAGGACCTAAAGTCTAACTTGTCCGCTTGTTGTCTTTTGACATGAGCCGGACAACCCCAAATTCTGAGATGACTCAGACTTGGTTTCTTACCATGCCATATCTCATACGGTGTGGTAGGAACGGATTTTAGAAGGAAACCCTATTCAGTAAGATAAATTGAAGTTAACAAATGAGTGTCCCCAAAAAAAATCAGGAAGGTCTGTGAAGCTCATCATGGATCGGACCATATCTAATAGGTCCGATTTCCTCCATTCTGAAACTCCGTTGAGTTGAGGTGTTCCTGGTGGAGTCCATTGAGAGACTATGCCATTTTTCTTGAGATAGTCTAGGAATTTCCGGCTAAGGTATTCACCTCCTCGATCTGATCGAAGAACCTTAATGGGTTTTTCAGTTTGCTTTTCTACTTCATGTCTGAATTCTTTGAACTTTTCAAAAGCTTCAGACTTGTGTCTCATAAGATACACATACCCATACCTAGATAAATCATCGGTAAAGGTTATGAAGTAGACAAAGTTGCCTCTAGCCGGCACATCAAATGGGCCGCACACATCAGTATGTACTAGGGCAAGAAGATCTGTGGCCCTTTCCCCATGTCCTACAAAAGGGAGTTTAGTCATTTTGCCATGAAGACAAGATTCACAAATTGGATATGACTCGAAAGTCAACGGACTCAATAGCCCAATTTTCTTCAATTTGTTAACCCTATCTTCTGCTATATGACCTAATCTTAGGTGCCATAGATACCTATCATTTGGACTATCCCTAGGTCATTTCATGGCATTCACATTTTGCTCGATATTAAAAATAGATACATCAATATGTAACTGATAAAGACCATTAATAAGGAAACCACTTGCAATTTTATTTCTTTCATAAAGAATGTTACAATGGTTCTTAAGAAAACTAATTACATAGCCTTCTAGTGCTAGGCTAAAATAGAAATCAAATTTCTACTTGCTGCAGGCACATAATAACAATCTTTTAATACTGAGTCTAAATCAGATGGTAGTCAAAGAGGATATGTTCCCACGGCCATAGCAGTAACTCTTGCTCTATTTTAGATGCGTAGGATCATCTCACCATCCCTCAGCCTGCTGCTATCCTCAAGATCCTGTATGGAAGTGCACAAATAAGCACTAGAACCAGAGTCAAGCATCCAACTGGATGCAGAAAAAACCATAAGATTAGACTCAATAACGAGCATACCTCCAGAAGGACCTGCCTCCTTCTTATTCTTTAGGATGGCCAGGTAAGTAGGGCAGTTCCGCTTTCAGTGGCCGTCGGTGTTATAATGGAAATACTTTTCTTTATCAGCAGCCTTCTTCTTCAGCTCTGCCTTCTTCTTCTTTCCTTCTTCCACCTTCTTCTTTTTCACAAACTTCTTCTCTTTTTCAAAAGATTTTCTCTTAAAAGAAGTCTATTCCATAGCAAGCACTGAGCTTTTAGAACCTTTCATATAAAGCTCAGCAATAACCAGCATCTTCATAAGCTCAGCTAGGAAATTTTGAAGTTTATGCATATAGTAGTTCATGATGAACTATCCATATGCATCAGTCAAAGATTATAGAATTATATCATTCTACAGATCCAGGTTCAACTTCACTCCGAGCTTCTCAAGCTCTTCCAAAATCTTGATCATCATCAGACAATGATCTTAGACTGACTGCCCATCATGCATTTTAGCCTTGAATAGTCATTTAGTAACTTGATCCTTCGCTACGTGACTCTGTTCACCAAACATCTCTTATAGGTGAGCCAACATTTGATGGACAGTCCTGATATCTTTATGTTGGCACTGAAGCTCATCAGACATCGAGCCTAACATGTAGTATCTGGCCTTTGTTATTTTCGTTCATCCACTTGTCAAGAGATGCTCTCTGTTCAACAGATGGACAAGCTGATAAGGTGGAAGGATCCTGGTCCAATACATGAGTTAACTTCTCAGAATACAAAATAATTTTGAAGTTTCAAAGCCAATCCTTGTAATTGGGTCCGATCAGTCTATGGGTGTCCAGGATACGTGCTAGTGGGTTGGACGCAGATATTTTCCTATAGAGAGTCAAAGTTTCTATTTAGATATTGTAATTAAGACTTGACCAATTTATTTTGGGGTTTTATGTTTAAAGAAATTAGCTAAAAGGAATATGCTCTCAAGCCAATTAATTTTTGGGCTATTCTTTGTTTTCCAAACTCATGTAATGACATTTTTTAATAAATAAATAAAGGCATTTATTTCATCATATGCAGTATCTTATTATTTATTTGAGATTATGATGAACCCTATAAATTAGGGCTATAGTTTTACGATTATGATGAGATCATACTAGTGAGGCCTAAAACCTTAAAACCCAAATTTAAATATTTCTAGTTGATGGGACATTGAGTTAGGAATCAATGTTTTTCCAGTAAGACTAGCACATTCTTTATCTGCTCGATTGAGAGGATGATTGATCTCATAATAACTTATATATAACACTAATATAAGAATGTGGGTGCTCATTAGAGAATGAGTTCACTGAATTTATCCAAATCGAGAATATCTAATAGAGTCTTATCTACATGTCAATAGATGGTTCTCATAGTGGAATTTGTGTATGTAATCCTTTGACCTAAAACTACCACAGAATCTTATGTATATAAATCCATATTTTGGTTCATACTCATTCATAACTCAGTTATGTACGGGATGATCTGGATATGGTAGATTACATATATAAAGGTTGTGAGTAGATTGACATGGAATCAGTCTCTCCTAGTAAGAGGAAATAGCATCCTACCTGCTTCAAACAAATGATGATTCAGGAAGACTTTGATCAAAGCATGATGAGAATTAGAAATGATTTCTAATGTTTCATTAAATGAATCATCATCATAATATTGAAAGAGCAATAAATATGATATTGGGATTGACATATTTCCATACCCAAAGTTATATTCAGGATGCAGGGAAATCGATGGATCTAGTTGCATGATAATTTTCACTGAAGGATATTTTTTGATATTTTCATCAAAATTTCACATCTTTTGAGAAGTCACGATACATTGCTAGACATCAATCATGTCTTATGGATTCGATCAAATTAAAATTTTAATTTGATCATTAAATTAGAAAGTGTTCTAAATTTAGTCAAATTGGATTGGCTAGTTTTGACCTAAATCGGTTTAGTTGAGTTCTAATCAAATTAGGTCAAATCACACCCAGATTTACTGCTAGTTAGATGTGGAACCCAACGGGTCACACACAAAGAGAGTTGATTAAGGATCTAATTGGATTAGACCATGTTTGCAAGATGAACATGCTAGCACATGTAGCAAATCCTAGCACCTGGATTCGAATTGGATTCAAATCAGCTTTTGATTTGGGCTAATTAAGGTCTGATTTGAGCCAAATAGGATTTGGTCTTGAATTGG